>JANAVB010019600.1:11056244-11083744 GCA_029216955.1 Iris pallida
TATATAATATTATATATATATATATTATTATATATAAACATTGAGAGTGATGGCCGAAACCCCACCATCAGCAGCGCTAAGCTGCCGGGGGGGGCCGACCCCTAAACCCACAACCCACTAATCAGCAGCAGCAGCTGCAAGGGCTTAAAACCCGAGCCCAAACTTTAGCAAACCCGAGCCCCATAGTCCTAGTATAGTAGAAGACAGAGGCGGCAGCAGTATATATGACTGCTCCGCAACCGAAACCCTAACCCCCATAACTCTTCTCCCTCCTGAAGCCACCTCGACCTCGAACCCCAGGAGAACCACCCCGATGCCCTGAGAGCCGCCGTTGTCAATTGGACGAGCAGGAGAGGCTCGACAAACCGACAGCCGCTACCACGCGTGGTGTTCGCGTGCGCAAGGTACTGTCTTTAATCCAGTATTTCTCTCCCCGTGCTTAGCTAACTCTCGTACCGTAACTTCTAGGGATAACCAATATAACCATCTAGGAGTCCCTTCAATTGGATTGGAGAGTACTCGACTAGAATTCTCAGGAGATTGATTCAAAATTTCTCGAGAAAACTTGCGAAAATATTATAGGATTGCCCCAACCCCCTAACTTGGAAGCCAGATTTTGATATGTGTGTCGAGATTTTTCAGAAACTAATTGAACACATGTGAATGTTGACACAAAGTCACAGTAACCAAATATTGACATTGACTAAATAATACTTGTGATATTCAATACGACACACGACGACATCCAGCTCAAGCCCGACGACAGCTCAGTTTTGCAGATACGAGTCAATTTTGGAGTCTGTACTTTATATTATTGAGTCTAGAATGATTGTAAGCTGAGTTATGCTGGGCCCTTGAGACTCAACCCATAACCTATCCAAATCCATAAAGCTCCACATCCAAAATCAGCCCACTGGACCTGGACCATTCTGTGCTCTGGAGACAGAGTTCGGGCCGAACTCTGCCTCCACACAGAGTTCGGGCCGAACTTGTCCCCTAAAAATCAGCACCCTAATTTTTAGGGTTGGCTGGTTGCTAGTTGTCCAACGGCCAAAGTTTTGAAAATTCCTACCAGAATTCTGGCCAAATTCTGCCTGTTAAAACCCTATAAATAGGCCAAGAATTCTCTCATTTTCATTCATCCAATCTTCTCTTCTCTTCTCTCTTAAGCTCAATATAAGCCATACCCTTCTTCATCTACTAGCCACAAGTTTCCTAAGTCTCGAGTGCTCAGCATCTCTTAGTTAGGAGTCTTGTGCAAGAGTTCAAGAAGTAGCTTGGAAAATTCCAAGCATCACCACTGCGATCCATTGTAAGAAGTTGACGTGCTCTTCTGAAGAAAAGGCACGGGATGTAACTACTATTTCATAAATAGTAAATTTAATCCTGAGCTAGAGTTCTCAGGCCTGGACTAGTCCTCCACGAGGAAAACCAGGTTAAAATCGGCTGTGTTTGCGTATGCTCTCTTGCTCCTTATTTATTTTCTGCATTTACTCTGATTAATTTTAGATTGTGAAAGAGTTGATTTTTTAATTGGCTATTATTGCTATAACTCTATTCACCCCCCTCTAGAGTTGCCATCTGTTCTTCAATTGGTATCAGAGCTATGTTCTCTTTACAAGGACTTATATCCTAGAGCTGATCCATGGCAACCACACAATCCTTGATTTCCAATCACTGTGAAGGACAGTCCACTCATAGGCCTCCCCTATTTGATGGAACTAACTACACGTATTGGAAAACAAGGATGAGCTTTTATCTCAAGTCACTAGACTTTGACCTGTGGACTATCATCACTGACGGTTACAAAAAGCCCGCCAGGATAGTTGTCAATGGTGATCTCGTTGAGAAATCACATGACAAATATTCTGACGAGGAGAAAAAACAGGCAAGTCTAGACGCGAGAGCTATTAATGCTTTATTCTGTGCTATAGACAGGAATGAGTTCAACAGGGTATCTATATGCACCATATCTCACGAAGTATGGAAACTTCTAGAAGTGACGCATGAAGGAACCACCCAAGTCAAGGAATCAAAGATAAGTCGTCTCACTCAAGAATACGAGGCTTTCAAGATGAAGCCAAACGAGACGATCACGCAAATGTTCATAAGATTCCTCGACATCATCAACCCCCTGTCTTCGCTTGGCAAGCAATATTTAAATCACGAGAAGATTCGCAAGCTACTTAGGGGGCTACCAAAATTTGGAACCCTAAGGTGACAGCCATCATAGAAGGAAATGATCTCACAACCATGTCTATGGAGACCTTGATGGAAAAGCTAATGACTCATGAGCTTGACCTCAAGGACTTCGAAGAGCCTGCTCCTAAGGCTAAGGAGATCGCACTCAAAGCTCACCGACGGAGGGCTGAACCCGAAGAGACGGATGACGACAACTCAGAAGATGATGATCAAGATCTCATGGTCCGCAACTTCAAGAGATTCCTTTGCTTCAATCGAAGAAAGAAGGAACCACAAGAAGATGGAGAAGAAGAGCCAACCTGCTACGGTTGTAAGAAGACTGGATACGTCCGAAAAGACTGTTCATTCTTGAAGAAGAGCAACCGCTATGAGAAGCCATACAAGAAGACCTCCTCAAAGAAATATGCCAACACAAGCATTTGGCATGAAAGTGAAGCTAGTGACTCCGAGGAAGAAAAGAACTCTCCTCAAGATACGGCTAATGTGTGCCTAATGGCGACGTCCGACAAGGTATCAAACGAAACTCTTGACGACTTCACTTTTGATGAACTTGGCGATGCTTTCACCGATTTACTTAGTGATCACAAAAAGTTCATTGGTAAATACAAACATGCCAAAGACAAAATCAAAAGTCATGAAGTCGAAATACAAAGACTTTCTCTATTACTTGATAACATTAGAGACACTACACCCACGGATGTCACTGATGAGGTATATAAGCTTAAAATAAGCTTACATAATGCCGAGGCACGCATTGAACAACAAACACAAGAAATCATAACACTCAACACGGAGCTTGCAGAAGAAAAGAGTAAACACAAGATTTCTATTACTAAGATACATGGTTTGAATGCTAAGATTACTGAATTACAAGCTGTCTCTAAGAAACTAGAGACTAAATTGGGAAAACAGGTTGCTCAACCTCAAACCCAATCACATGAGACACACACAAAGATGACACCACGCATACTAGTCAACCATGTCATCCTCATGCTGCTCATAATCATGCTTACATGTACACACACTTTCATAAAGGACACAAACCACATACACGTAGAAATAATCATCATATGTCACAAAATCATCATGCTACACATAGATACAATCATCACCATGTTGCACAAAGACACAACCAATATCACTCTACATATAGAAATCATCATGTCATGCCATATAGACAATATCATCATGTCATACCATATAGACAATATCACCATGCCACTCCACATAGTCATTATCACCATACTGAATCTACATATCATCATATTTCTTCTTATTACTCTGCTTATAGACATCATCAGCATGCTCCTAATGTAAATAGGAATGCTACATGTACTTATTGTGGTTTACATGGACACATTTCACCACAATATAGAATTAGAAGATTAGTAGATAGAAAGATATATGCATGGTTTCCAAAAACTAACTCTTCAGGACCCTCAAGAACTTGGGTACCAAAGGTCACATCTACTCTTGATGTAGGTGGACCTTCCCTCCTCAACTAAGAGTAAGTAGATTCTCGATAGTGGATGCTCGCGGCATATGACGGGAGACGCAAATCATTTCGCATCACTATCGATGAAGAGAGAAGGATATGTATCCTTCGGCAATAACCTAAAAGGTTATATTATAGGTAATGGTAATATTGGTCATCCTCCCTCTCTCGTAATAAAGGATGCCTGCCTAGTGACCGAGTTAAAGCATAACCTGCTCAGCATCAGTCATCTTGCTGACCATGGATATGACATTAACTTTGGACAAAACAAATACCTTATTTATGATAGGTCAACAGGAGACATTGTTTTTGAAGGGGTAAGAGAGGATAATATTTATATTTTTTATTTGTCTATAGATACTAACAATGCAGGTAGATGCCTATATGCTCATAAAGATGAACGGTTACTATGGCACCAGCGTCTTGGTCATGCCAATATGGATACTATATCCAGGCTATCGACCAAGAAGCTAGTTAGAGGTTTGCCCGACATCACATTCAAAAAGGACACCGTATGTGCCGAATGTGAGTTGAATAAGGCAACCAAGTCATCTTTTCATTCCATAAACTCTGTAAGCACTACTAGACCCTTACAACTACTTCATATGGATTTATTTGGCCCTAGTAGAGTAGCCAGTCTTGGTGGAAAACTCTATGCCTTTGTTATTGTTGATGACTTTTCAAGATTTACTTGGGTTTTCTTTCTTGCAAATAAAAGTGATGCTATTTCGGTTTTCAAGATTTTTGTTAAGAAAGTTCAAAACGAAAAAGGCTACATGATTACTCATATCCGAAGTGATCATGGAGGCGAGTTCAAAAATTCTGATTTTGAAAAGTTTTGTGATTCAAATGGTTTTGATTATGAGTTTTCTTGTCCAAGAACTCCTCAACAAAATGGTGTTGTGGAGCGGAAGAATAGGACTCTTGGCGATATAGCTAGAGTCATGTTGAACAAGTTTTCACTTCCGAAATATTTTGGGTTGAAGCTGTCAGTACAGCATGCCACATTTTAAATAGGGTACTTATTCGTCCTATTACGAAGAAAACACCCTATGAGCTTTGGTTTGGAAGAACCCCAAATGTTTCTTATTTTAGAGTTTTTGGCTGTAGATGTTTTATCCTTAACACCAAAGACAACTTAGGCAAATTTGATGCTAAAGCTGACGATGGTATTTTTTGGCTATGCTGCCAAGAGTAAGGGATATAGTGTTTTTAACAAACGCTCATTAATTGTGGAAGAGTCTACAAATGTGACTTTTGATGAAGATAACAGTGCAGCAGCTACTCTTGATGATGTGTTGAGCCATCAACGTCTACTCCAATGAACACCACAACCGAAACAAATTCTCTGGAGAGCTTGCCAAAGAAATTCTCTTTCAAGCCCTCACATCCAGAAAATTTGGTAATCGGCGAGGTTTCACGTGGAGTAACTACTAGATCATCATTAAGAGACTCTACTGCTAGTACTGCCTTTATTTCACAAATTGAGCCAAAAAAACATTTTAGAAGCTTTCAATGATGAATTTTGGATTTCTGCTATGCAAGAGGAACTCAACCAATTCGAGAGGAGCCAAGTATGGGGACTCGTTCCTAGACCAGCTAATCACTCGATTATTGGTACTAAATGGGTTTTTAGAAACAAAGTGAATGAAGATGGTTCAGTCACACGCAACAAAGCTCGTCTAGTAGCCCAAGGATACAACCAAGAGGAAGGTATCGACTACGATGAAACGTATGCTCATGTTGCTAGATTAGAATCCATTCGGATGCTTTGTACATTTGCAAATTTTCAAAATTTCAAATTATTTCAAATGGATGTTAAAAGTGCTTTCTTGAATGGTTTTATTAAGGAGGAAGTTTATGTAAAACAACCCCCTGGCTTTGAAAATCACAAATTTCCCGACCACGTGTTCAAGCTAAAGAAAGCGTTGTATGGTCTCAAACAAGCCCCTAGAGCTTGGTATGAATGGCTAAGCAATTTCTTGCTTGAGAAAGGTTTTTCAAAAGGAAAAATTGACACTACACTTTTCATAAAATCTTTCAAAGACACTATTCTTTTAGTACAAATATATGTAGATGATATTATATTTGGTTCCACTGATGAAACCCTTTGTCAAGATTTTGCCAAGTGTATGCAGACCGAGTTTGAGATGAGCATGATGGGGGAGCTCAACTACTTTCTTGGACTGCAAGTCAAACAAATGTCAAATGGAACCTTCATCTGTCAGTCGAAGTATACAAAGGACATGCTGAAGAAATTCGACCTTGACAACGTCAAACCAATCAGTACTCCTATGGCTACTTCAACCAAACTTGAACCAGATGATAGTGGCAAACCCGTAGATCAACGTAAGTATCGAGGTATGATAGGCAGTCTACTTTATCTTACTGCAAGTCGCCCTGATATTATGTTTAGCGTTTGCCTGTGTGCTAGATATCAAGCAAATCCTAAGGAATCACACATGACCGCGGTTAAGCGTATCTTTCGATACCTTAAGGGTACGGTTACAGTGGGCCTATGGTATCCCAAGTCAACATCATTTGACCTCATTGGTTACTCTGATGCTGACTTCGCCGGATGCAAGGTCGACCGTAAAAGTACGAGCGGTACGTATCATTTATTAGGAAAAGCTTTAGTCTCTTGGTTTAGCAAGAAGCAGAATTCTGTCGCACTATCCACAACAGAAGCTGAATATATCGCAGCTGGGCATTGTTGTGCACAAATTTTGTGGATGAAGCAAACCCTTGAAGACTATAATTTATCTTTCATGCATATTCCAATCTTTTGTGACAACACTAGTGCTATAAATCTGACTAAGAACCCCATTTGTCACTCACGCACGAAGCACATTGAAATTTGTCACCACTTTTTGCGTGATCATCAGCAAAATGGCACGATTAACTTAGAATTTATTGACACTGATCATCAGTTAGCAGACTTCTTCACAAAACCATTATCCGAAGAATGCTTCAATTTTCTTTGTCGTGAACTTGGAATCTTAGATGAAGCTGTTGTAAATTAAGATAAATTTGCGTAAATATCGAGTATATCTTGATTATATTATGATGAACTTGCTATGGGTACAAGCCGAAAGGGTCCTTCTGACAACAAGGCATAAAAGCCTAAGCGACACGGTGCACTAGTCCTCAGGACTACCGCTAGCTGGGATCCGGCCCCTGCAGCTAACCCATGGCAGCTTCGAAATATTGAATTATGATATAATTTCTTGTTTATTATGTGGTTCATTTTTCATTTATCACATGCTGAAATACTATGATTTTAATTTCATATTGCTGCTTCAAACTCACTTTCTGTTATTCTTTTGTTTACTATTTGGGTCTTTCCTATCTTTTTACTCATATCTTATATTGGTTTATCTATTACTTAACCAATATTTTTCCTGTTTCTACCTGATTCCTGTTCTGTGACCAGGACCCGGAATTTGGGCCAAACTCTGCTCCTATCAGAGTTCGGGCCGAATTCGGCCTTACTGTTCCAGAATCGGGAACAGCCCCAGCCGTTGATCAAAATGTTGATCCAATGGTCATTAATTGACCCGACCAAGAGAAACCCTTCCCCTATATTCGGTTTCTCTTCCCTCTCCTTCCTTCTTACCACCTTTCCACCTTCTCAAACAAAATTCTCTCAAAACCCTAACCCTACTTTCTCCTCTTTTGTGCTCCATTCTTCCCCAAACTCAAGGAGAAGGCTTAGTTTTCAATTCTCTTCCATAGTTCATCACTAGTTTGAGGTATAATTCTTTACTTTTCTATATCTCAATTTCTTTCATTATCTATTGTGTTATGGCCCCTCGTCTGTTCAACCGCGGAAAGAGACTTCGGACAGAGGGAGCATCCTCGTCGAATGCTCCTCCACGCGTTGAACCGCCCGTTGCACCACCCGTTGTACCGGCCATTGAACAACAAGTCCATCCGTTGTTCAATCCTCCATGTCCCAATGATCCAAACACTTACGACGACCGAATTTTTGTATCACTAGACGCCTCAAATGATTGGTTTAGTAATTTTTGGACACGTCCAGTATTTACGGGACACCCCATCAACTTTACCATATTCTCACAATATGATGCTCTATTTCATGACCTTTGTCTTGATGAACTCGTTACCTCTAATTCGGTCATTTATCGTAGTGCCATTCAAATGTTTTACTGCAACTTGACCCATGATGACACTCATATTTATTTACGAGTTGCGGGAATTGATATCTCCTTTGATGATTTTGAATTGGCCGAATATCTTGAACTTCAAGAGCCTAATTCTTGGGAAAAGCTTGTAGAAGCTAGATCTTTTATCTTTCCCGAAGGAATTTCAATAGAAAGCTTCAAGGACGACCTGTGTAGCCCTAACACACGTCCTCGTAAGCTTTTGGCAAAATTCCTCAATTTTTATTTCTATGAGCTTCATCGGATCATTTTCAACACCATTCTACCCAAAGCGGGTTCTACCGATGAAGTCACTTATTTTGAGATCTCAGTATTGTACCATCTCCACTTCCATGTTTCCTTTAACCTTTCACGCACAATGATGGATTGGATGATCAACTGTAGAAAGAAACCAAGATCTTTGGTTTATGCATTATACCTTCCTATGATCTTTCGTGCGTTCCATGTACCCCTTGATGAGTGTCCATTCTTACCTGCCCCTACCTTCCTCTCTAAGGCAAGGAGGCTTCAGGCGGCCATTGGCTCACCAGTAGTGTCTGAGCATTCTGATGATGAGCCAGATGCCCCTCCTCTCGGACAGGATCCTCCTTCTCCTCCGGCCACTCTTGAGTCTCTTCAGGCCATGCTCCGAGATCGTTTCACTTTGGAGGACGATCGATGGACTCAGCTGGATTATCGGACAACTTTGCAGATGAGTGCTCTCAGCAACTCGCTGCATGATATTCGGTATTCCATGTCTCGCCATCCTACCATGCCCATTCCTATGGAGCGAGACCCAGATCGTGAGGGATTTCGTATTGATGACCCTTGGGTTCGTCGCTACATGGATCCGGATGCGACATTTGTGGACCCACGTCGCTCCTTTTCTGATCCATCGGACGGTGCCGGGCCATCTCATGCTCGATGATGGATATGGACTGCTTTTGATGATGCTACTGAGGATCTTAGATAATGGTTTATGCATTTTGATTTAGTTACTTTTATGTACTTGTTTGTAGTAGACTTATTATGAGTTGTGCTTTTGAGACTTTGGCAGTACTATTATCAGTTTCTATGTTATTATGACTCTTGGTTATTATCTTAGTTTATATCAAGTTTCTTCTCTTTTTGGTGTGTTTGCCAGTTATTATTTATATATCTCATATTGCTAAATGCCAAAAGGGGGAGATATGTATATATCCTGTTCTGTTTGGTTTATATGTGCTTTTTGGAAGACTATTATTCACAGGCCAACAAGATTCACAGTATTGTTTATGGGGGAGCTATGTCGTTATATGTGTCCAGGTATGGATATTGAATATACAATTATTATTTTGTCAATTATCAATATGGGGGAGATTGTTGACACAAAGTCACAGTCAACCAAATATTGATAACATTGACTAAATAATACTTCTGATAATTCAATACGACACACGACGACTACTTCCAGCTCAAGCCCGACGACAGCTCAGTTTTGCAGATACGAGTCGTTTTTTGAGTCTGTACTTTTATATTTATTGAGTCTAGAATGATTGTAAGCTGAGTTATGCTGGGCTCTTGAGACTCAACCCATAACCTATCCAAATCCATAAAGCTCCACATCCAAAATCAGCCCACTGGACCCTTGGACCCATTCTGTGCTCTGGAGACAGAGTTCGGGCCGAACTCTGCCTCCACACAGAGTTCGGGCCGAACTCTGTCCCCTAAAAATCAACACCCTAATTTTTAGGGTTGGCTGGTTGCTAGTTGTCCAACGGCCAAATTTTTGAAAATTTCTACCAGAATTCTGGCCGAATTCTGCCTGTTAAAACCCTATAAATAGGCCAAGAATTCTTTCATTTTCATTTATCCAATCTTCTCTTCTCTTCTCTCTTAAGCTCAATATAAGCCATACTCTTTTTCATCTACTAGCCACAAGTTTCCTAAGTCTCGAGTGCTCAGCATCTCTCAGTTAGGAGTCTTGTGCAAGAGTTCAAGAAGTAGCTTGGAAAATTCCATGCATCGCCACTGCGATCCAATGTAAGAAGTTGACGTGCTCTTCTGAAGAAAAGGCACGGGGTGTAACTACTATTTCACAAATAGTGGATTTAATCCTGAGCTAGAGTTCTCAGGCCTAGACTAGTCCTCCACGAGGGAAACCAAGTTAAAATCGGCTGTGTTTGCGTATGCTCTCTTGCTTCTTATTTATTTTCCGCATTTACTCTGATTAATTTTAGATTGTGAAAGAGTTAATTTTTTAATTGGCTATTATTGCTATAACTCTATTCACCCCCCTCTAGAGTTGCCATCTGTTCTTCAGTGAAGGCAACATAACCACGATTAAAATGCAACTTGTAGATCTGTATTTCGATTTCTGTGTAAGAATTAAATCAGTATAAAACTTGCACAAAAAACTATTTTTAAAATAGTTAATTTTAGAGAATTTCCTCGATACGATGTGCGTCCCGACAAACCGGGCGACGTGGTCGCGTGCTATATGCATCGAAAGGCGCGTATGGATATTGCTGACGTGTGGGAACTGACGGAACTCAGTTTCGTCGTGTGTGCGTGACGAAATCAGTCCGTATCCGTCAAGATACCCTGTATCGCCAATTTGCAAACTTTGTCCTAACTTTGTGTACAGACGTCGATTCGAAACGAAACTTGCGCCAACTGGTCCAAATCGAAATTCTGGTCCTGTGTGCCAAGTTTGGTTCAATTCTGAGAAGGTCGAATTGGAACCCCTTTTTGGCGGGCCCGCGACCCACTCAAACGGGCAATTTTGTACACGGCTCATCGGAATCCAAAACTGGATATATCGTTGAGTTCCTCTCCTCAAACTGAATCCGTAGACATGTAGTTTGACGACTTTAGAGACCATAGACTTTGGCATGCATTTCGATGCAAAGCGGGTCTAACGACGGACATCGTTTTGACCCGAAATTACGATTTTGCCCCTGTTCCAGAATTAGACTTTTGGACAGGCATTTCCTAGGTATGTCTTTTACACCGAGTACGTCTTTTATATTTGTTTCAGCATCCGGAGTTGTTTGGAGATTGTTGTAGAACCCTAGAGGGGGGTGAATAGGGAAATAAAAAATAACTAGAGCAACAGAAGCAATATATGACAAATAAAAGTAAAGAGTAAGAAGATCAAACACAAGATGTATCCTGGTATCCACGAATAAGGCAATCCAGTCCCGGAACTCTCTCCGGCTTAAATCCACTATTTAATCAAATAGTACACACGAGTTTGGATCCGAAGAACTCGCCAACTTCAATACGAGTTTGGATCCGAAGACTCGCCAACTTCAACACACGAGTTTTCTTACGAAGGCTCGCCAACTTCAAACAAATGAGAAGAGAACTTGTTGATCTTCTAACACGTGAAGATCAAAAATTACAACTCTTTAAATACTCTAGCACTTTGGGAAAGGATGACAATTAAAAGCTTGGTAGAGTATTAATGGTGGAGCTCTTGGTTGTTTGGAAAATTTATGGCAAGAGTTGGTGAAAACTTAATGAGAGAGAAAGCTTTCTTTTATAGAGAAACCAAGAGTGGGTGGCATTTAATGCTCTGGATACAGGCAGACCGGCATACCATCGGTATGCAGCGGCATACCGTCGGTATACCGGTCAAATAGTAACGGTCATATTAATGACCGTTTGAGAGCATTAAATGCGGCCATTAATGTTAGTCAGAGTAATTCAAAAATCAAATATTTGTAACCCGGTATACCGTCGGTATGCCACTGCATACCGTCGGTATACCGACGTTTTATCATAGAGCATTTTCAGACAAACAAAACGGTATACCGCCGGTATGCCGGAGCATACCGTCGGTATGCCGACGTTTTATCACAGAACGTTTTTGTGGTCCACTAAGCGGTATACCGCTGGTATGCCGGAGCATACCGTTGGTATGCCGACAATTTGTCACAGCAAGTTTGTGGGTGATAAAAACGGTATACCGCCGGTATGCCGACAATTTGTCACAGCAACTTTGTGGACGATAAAAACGGTATACCGCCGACATGCCGGAGCATACCGCCGATATGCCGCTCTGTAAGAACTTGATTTTTGACATATGCTTTTACTTTGTCATCTGTCTTTAAGTGTTTACAGATGCTAAACCTTGTACAGACTCGAAGACTCTAAGCAGTAGGAAGCTGTCTATGCAAGGAGCGCCGGTATCTGTTTCAGTCTTCAATACAAAGGATGGTAGCACTTGAAAGGAAAGGCTTTATGTAGTAGAGCTTCTGAGAAGATATGAATCTGAAGACATAGAAAACTCAACTACGAAGATGCTGTTAATATATCAAAATAAAATGTGCCAACAATCTCCCCCATTTTGATAATTGACAAAATAGAGAGATAGCATCTTCAGGGAGTAACTCCCCCGTAGGTAGACAACTCCCCCTCAATACGTTTTCTCCCCCTTTGTCACTTAGTCAAAGATGGGGAAAAAAATAGAAATAAAAAATATAGCAATAATATGGACAAGAGCATCGAATAAAAAGCATGTATTGTTATTTGGAAGTTAGAGATGAATACATGCAGGACACTCATACTACATAAGACAATTTAAAAGACTCTCCTCGACGAGAGTTTACCAACAAGAGAAAGACAAATACCAAGTCCCCGTAGGACTGCAAACTACTAGATCCAACCAAACATAGGTCCCCGAAGGACCGTAAAAGACAGAATAACAACAAACACACAAAACTAAGACACTCATTATTTGACACCACCATCAAAAGGAAGCAACCCCTACTCGTCAGCCGGATTGTCCCCACCATCCTGAGCCTGGTGAAAAGTGCCATAAGGATCAATGCCGTCTGGGTACATGAAACCATAGGCACTGGGATCGGAAAAGTGCGAGGCCTGGTACATTGGATCCTGAAGATTCAGATCCAGAAACATGTCCCGGTCCTGAATAGTGCGCTGAATAAAATAGGCCTGGTCATGGAAGCGGGACTGAATCAGAGCACCAAGGCCACGAGTGTGAGCCAGTATCTGTTCCTCTGCCTGCGCCATACGCATGTCGAAATGCTGCTGAGTCAGCGGCACGTAGCGGCCGGAGGCAGGAGGAGTAGATATGGGAGCAGCAGGAGTGGAAGCTGGCGGCTCTTGGAAAGAAGAAGCACGCGAAGTGGAGGCACCACTAGCGGAGCAGCAAACAGCGAGGTAGGAAGGGACGCCGTCCGAAGAGCAGAGGGAGAGGTCGACTTGCTTGGCTTCCAGAATGAGAGTGATGAAGGAGCTGTAATAAAGGTTCTGCTTTCCCGCTGGCATGACACCTTTGAAGGCATGAAGGAGAGTCTTGGGGAAGGAGAAGGACTTCCTTGCATAGAGGTAGTACATGCATACCAGGGGGTCGCCGGTAATGGCATCATAGTTGCCGCCCTAAGGATAGAGTGTGTGGCACACAATCCTTTGGAGCTCGTAGTAAAACGGCTCTAGCTGTGCGAAAAGGGCCGGGATAGCAGGAGGGTTGGGGCCCTTGCAAATGATGTGGCAGAACTCGTCGAAGGGGGACGCTGCCGAAGAGTGAAGAGCAGCTAAGGACGACAAAGCTTCGCCTTTGTCAGGGATGCCGAGGATGTTGTCGATGTCCCGAGCCGTGAGACGGAAATGACAATCATTGACCATCGACTGTATGGCGCCGTGCTCGTCGTCCGGGACCAAGTTAAAGTAGAAGAGACGGACGGTGGCAGGGTAGACGGGCACCTGACGCCGAAGGAGATAGGATAGTCCGGCCTCATCGAATAGAGAGACATGGTCGGGGAAGAGATTCCAATTGATTGCTCGTCCTTTGAAGACGTTATGATGGTCGAAGTGTTGAAACCAAGTCTCGACTGCCAAGGAGGAGGTAAAGACCCGCTGATCATATCCATGAGGGAGAACCACCGGAGTGAAGGGATTGAAGAAGGTAGAGTAGGAGCGGGGACGCTTGGGATTGGCCATGGAGGAAAGAAGAAAATAAGAGGAGAAAGTTAGGGTTTGAGGTGAGAAGTGTAGGGAGAAGAAGAAAAAAATAGGGTTTTAAAGGGAAGGAGGGAGATGAACGGTTGAGGAGTTGGGAATGGAAGGGGTGGGTTAGAAATGAAGGAGATAAATGAGGAGTTATGGGGAAGTGGAGGGGATGGGTAGTTAATGTGATTGGAAGTTAAGGTATGGGGAAGACGTGAATAATAAAGGAGGAAGTGATGGATGGGAAGGGAATTAATGAGGGGAAGAAGGAATAAAGTGGGAAAGAAGAAAAGTGGGCCCAGATTTTGAAATAGAATAGCTGTCCGCCGCGAACCGGCATACCGTCGGTATGCCGACGTATGCCGACGGTGTGCCGAGTTTTGAAACAGAACCTAATTCTGAATCAAAAACGTCATGCCGTCGGTATACCGCCGTATACTGTCGGTGTGCCGGCCAAGAAGATTTATGGGTCAAAAGATAAAATGCCTAGTTCTTGGTAAAGAAAAGTGAAGCGATCTTCCGGGAGCGGTTTGGTGAAAATATCGGCTAGCTGAGAAGTGGTGTCAATAAACTCAAGGCGGATATCCCCCTTTTGTTGATGGTCACGAAGAAAATGGTGTCTAATTTCAATGTGCTTCGTGCGTGAGTGACAAATCGGGTTTTTCGTGAGATTGATCGAGCTAGTGTTATCACACTTAATAGGGGTGCAAGAATGAGAAATGCCATAATCTAAAAGTGTTTGTGACATCCAAAGAATTTATGCACAACAGCAACCGGCCGCAATATATTCGGCCTCAGTGGTTGAAAGAGCAATAGAATTTTATTTCTTACTAAACCACGATACCAAGGATTTCCTAAGGAATTGGCATGTGCCGCTAGTACTTTTTCGGTCAATCTTACATCCGGCAAAATCTGCATCCGAGAAGCCGTGAAGCTCAAAGGATGAAGATTTCGAATACCAAAGGCCCATGGTCACGGTACCTTTGAGATATCGAAAAATACGTTTTACGGCACACAAGTGCGATTCCTTTGGATTTGCTTGATAACGTGCACAAAGACATACACTAAACATGATATCAGGACGGCTAGCAGTGAGATAAAGTAGACTACCAATCATACCTCGATACTTACGAATGTCAACCGATGTGCCATCTTCATCATGGTCAAGCTTTGTCGTTGTTGCCATAGGAGTCCTCATTGATTTGGATGAGTCAAGTTCGAAACGCTTGAGGAGATCCTTTGTATATTTTGCTTGATTGATGAAGGTCCCTTTGGGTCCTTGTTTGATTTGTAATCCCAAAAAGAATGATAGCTCACCCATCATACTCATTTCAAATTCTTCCTGCATAACTTTAGCAAATTCTACACAAAGTGTGTTGTTAGTAGAACCAAAAATAATGTCATCGACATAAATTTGAACCAATAAGAGAGTATCATTATGGGATTTGATAAAAAGTGTTGTGTCGACTTTCCCCTTTGAAAAATTATGTGAAACAAGAAAAGAGCTAAGGCGCTCATACCAAGCACGGGGAGCTTGTTTGAGGCCATAAAGGGCTTTGTGGAGTTTGAACACGTGATTAGGAAATTGAAAATCTTCAAAGCCGGGAGGTTGTTTAACATAAACTTTCTCTTTAATAATACCATTCAGAAAAGCACCCTTAACATCCATTTGAAAGAGCTTAAAGTCATTAAAACAAGCAAAAGCACAAAGCATACGAATGGATTCAAGACGTGCAACCGGAGTATAGGTTTCCTCGTAGTCAATGCCTTCCTCTTGGTTATAGCCTTGAGCAACCAATCGGGCCTTGTTACGAGTCACTAACCCATCTTCATTAAGTTTGTTTTGAAACACCCATTTGTTCCAATGATGGGGTGATTGCTAGGTTTTGGGACAAGTTCCCAAACCTTGTTTTGCTCAAATTGATTTAACTCCTCTTGCATTGCTATCATCCAAAATTCATCGAGAAAAGCATCATTAACATTTTTAGGCTCTATTTTAGAGATAAAAGCCACGTTTGCACAAAGATCACGAGTGGAGGATCTAGTGCTAACACTGGAGGAAGGATCCCCAATGATAAGTTCCTTAGGATGATTGGTGACAAATCTCCATTCTTTTGGGAGATTCTTTTGAGGAGGCTCGAGAGGAGGAGACTCTTTTGTTGGAGTCACAACTTCATTATTAGATGAAGAAGGACGATCTTCAATAGAGGAGTTCTCCAACCCAAACGAGATGTCATCAATATCCTCGGAAGAGGAGAATGTAGAAGAGTTAAGTTCATTAAAAGAGACATTGATTGACTCTTCGACAACAAGACTTCTTTTATTAAAAATACGAAAACCTTTACTATGAGTAAAGTATCCAAGGAATATTCCTTCATAGGCTTTTTCTTCAAACTTGTCTAGGTTATCCTTGGTATTCAAAATAAAACAATTACAACCAAAAACTTTAAAATATTCAATAGAAGGAATTTTGTCAAACCAAAGATCATAAGGAGTCTTCTTAGAAATAGGTCTAATCAAGCCTATTTATAACATGACATATCGTATTAACGGCTTCCACCCAAAAATATTGGGGGACCTTATATTGGTTTAACATAACCCGGGCCATATCGCCAAGGGTTCTATTTTTTCTCTCCACAACACCATTTTTTGAGGAGTTCGTGGACAAGCAAAATCATGTCCAAACCCATTCTTTTCACAAAATCTTTTGAAATCGGCATTGTCAAATTCTCCTCCATGATCACTTCTAATCTTGTTAATAGAAAAACCTTTCTCATTTTGAACACGTTTATAAAAAGCAACAAATTCACGAAAAGTATCACTTTTGCAAGCAAGAAAAATAACCCAAGTAAATCTCAAAAAATCATCAACCAAAACAAAAGCATAAAGCTTGCCTCCTAGGCTAGCAACTCTACTATGACCAAAAAGATCCATATGAATAAGTTGAAGAGGTCTAGAAGTACTCACAGAGTTGATTGATTTGAAGGATGACTTTGTTAACTTACTCTTCTCGCATTCTTCACACACCATATCTTTTTTGAACGGGATACTTGGGAGTCCTCTTACGAGCTTCTTGGTAGCAAGACGAGAGATGGTATCCATGTTGGCGTGTCCGAGCCTCATGTGCCAAAGCCAACTCTCATCGTTCTTAGCAACTAAGCACCTGTCATTGTTAGTATCTTCAATAAGATATAAAACATAGATATTGTTTTCTCTAATGCCTTTATAAACAATAGATCCACTAGAGCTATCAGTAATGAAGCATTTGAGCTTAACAAACTTGATATCATAACCATTATCGGTAAGATGACTAATACTAAGAAGATTGTGTTTAAGATTAGTAACAAGACATATATTCTTAATACAAGGATAAGGAGGGGAACCTATATTACCATTTCCTATAATGTGACCTTTAAGATTGTTACCAAAAGAGACGTGTCCTTCCTTCTTCATCGATAGCGTTGTAAATAATGAAGCATCCCCGGTCTTGAGCCGTGAACAACCGCTATCAAGAATCCACTTGCTTCTAGCATGAGAAGGACTCTTCACCTAAAACATAAGTTGAAGATGAACATTTTGGTACCCATGATCGTATGGGTCCTTGAGTGTTAGTCTTAGGAACCCACTTAAAAACTTTCTTATCAACAAGTTTTCTTGTATGACAATAATTGGTCGTATGTTCAAGCAAGCCAGAGTAATTGAAAATCATAGAGGATTTAGAAGAAGATATGTGAGAATCATGCATATATGAATCTCTAGTGCGAGGAGCTCTAACATTAGCATTATGATGATGATAATAAAAAGCATGATGTGAAGTATTTTTTTTAACAAATGGTCCTTTCCTTGTGTTAGAAAAGGATTTGTGTGTAGTGTTCATGTAAGAAGTATGCCTAGCATTGTGATGAGTGTGGAGGTGTCTTGGAGTATGCATGTGAGTAGTGTTCTTATTACCTAATTTCTTACTCTGTACAAGAAGATCATTATACTTAATAGAAGTATCATATTCTCTCCTATTAGCATCTTGAACTTTATGCATAGCAAATTCATAAGCTCTTCTCATGGATTAAATCTCATCATCCTTTTTCTTGATGGTGTCAAGAGATTCTTGAAACTTGAGTCGCAAAGACTCTATCTCATCCGTGTCAGAAGCAGAAGATTTTTCCTTTACATCAATAATGATGCTTGAGAGTCTTTCTACTTCAAGTTGAAGAGCATCAACCTCTTTAAGAGATTTCTTATATTTATTCCTAACACCTTTGTGCTCTTCATGCAATTCAAGAATAGCTTTCTCCAAATCATCATAAGTAAGAGTATTTAAGGAGAGATCATCAAGTACCTCATCGGTTGCCATGAGACAAACGTTGGCATTGTGTTTGCACTCTTTGTCATTGTCGGAGTCGCTTGCATCACTCTCACACCAAATGCTTGTGTTGGTGAATTTCCTAGAGGACGAGCTTCTCTTGCTAGGCTTCTCGTACTTGCTTGAGTCTTTTCTTATCATCGGACAGTCCCTCTTGATGTGTCCGGATCTTCTGCATTGATAACACGTCGGATCTTCCTCATTGTCCCGTCTGAAGCGGTTGGCCTTGTTAAATTTGAGGAACTTTCGGAAATGCTTAGCTGTGAGAGCTATTTCTTCATCGTCGACCGACTCATTGTCGTCGGAGCTATCTTTGGAGTAGGACTTTGTAACTTTGAGAGCAAGAGACTTCTACTTCTCTTTGGTCTTCTCCTTCTCCTTCTCTTGTATGGAGGATTCCTCTTGATCCTTCATATCAAGTTCATGAGTCATTAGCTTACCCATGAGGGTCTCAAGGTTCATGACTGTCAGGTCGTTCCCCCCAATGATTGCGGTAGCTTTAGGACTCCAAACTTTTGTCAATCCTCTAAGAATTTTTTGATCTTTTCATGAGCAGGATATTCCTTACCAAGAGAAGAGAGAGGATTAATAATATCACCAAAACAAGTAAACATGCAAGTAATAGATTCATCATGCTTCATCTTAAAGGACTCATATTCTTGCGTGAGTCTACTAATCTTGGATTCTTTCACTTATGAAGTACCCTCGTGTGTGACTTCAAGTAACTTCCAAATCTCATTGGAAGTCTTGCAAGTAGAGATTCGGTTGAATTCACTACTGTCGAGAGCACAATAAAGAGCGTTCATAGCCTTGGCATCTCGACTCGCAAGCTTCTTGGTATTTTCAGTAAGTGTGTCCCTAAGGGTGTCAGAAGCAATATCCTCAATAACTCTGGAAGGAGTAGGAAGACCATTTATCACACAGTCCCATGAATCAAAATCTATGGACTTCAGATAAATGCTCATCCTAAGGGAGGCCTATTTGTGGAGTGTCCTTCATTGTGGAAGGTGTTGATACCAGGGTTAGAGGCCATGGATCACTCAAAGGGTGTAAATCCAAATCGAGAGAACAAAGCTCTGATACCAATTGTAGAACCCTAGAGGGGGTGAATAGGGAAATAAAAAATAACTAGAGCAACAGAAGCAATATATGACAAATAAAAGTAAAGAGTAAGAAGATCAAATACAAGATGTATCCTGGTATCCTCGTTTGAGGCAATCCAGTCCCGAAACTCTCTCCGACTTAAATCCACTATTTAATCAAATAGTACACACGAGTTTGGATCCGAAGAACTTGCCAACTTCAATACGAGTTTGGATCCGAAGACTCGCCAACTTCAACACACGAGTTTTCTTACGAAGGCTCGCCAACTTCAAACAAATGAGAAGAGAACTTGTTGATCTTTTAACACGTGAAGATCAAAAATTACAACTCTTTAAATACTCTAGCACTTTGGAAGAGGATGACAATTAAAAGCTTGGTAGAGTATTAATGGTGGAGCTCTTGGTTGTTCGGAAAATTTATGGCAAGAGTTGGTGAAAAGTTAATGAGAGAGAAAGCTTTCTTTTATAGAGAAACCAAGAGTGGGTAGCATTTAATGCTCTGGATACAGGCAGACCGGCATACCGTCGGTATACAGCGGCATACCGTCGGTATACCGGTAAAATAGTAACGGTCATATTAATGACCGTTTGAGAGCATTAAATGCGGCCATTAATGCTAGTCAGAGTAATTCAAAAATCAAATATTTGTAACCCGGTATACCGTCGGTATGCCACGGCATACCGTCAGTATAACGACGTTTTATCACAGAACGTTTCAGGTAAACAAAATGGTATACCGCCGGTATGCCGGAGCATACCGTCGGTATGTCGACGTTTTATCACAAAACGTTTTTGTGGTCCACTAAGCGGTATACCGCTGGTATGCCGAAGCATACCGTCGGTATGCCGACAATTTGTCATAGCAAGTTTGTGGGTGATAAAAATGGTATACCGCCGGTATGCCGGAGCATACCGCCGGTATGCCGACAATTTGTCACAGCAACTTTGTGGACGATAAAAATGGTATACCGCCAGTATGCCGGAGCATACCACCGGTATGCCGCTCTGTAAGAACTTGATTTTTGACTTATGCTTTTACTTTGTCATCCGTCCTTAAGTGTTTACAGATATACCTAAACCTTGTTAAGACTCGAAGACTCTAAGCAGTAGGAAGCCGTCTATGCAAGGAGCGCCGGTATCTGCTTCAGTCTTCAATGCAAATGATGGTAGCACTTAAAAGGAAAGGCTTTATGTAGTAGAGCTTCTGAGAAGATATGAATCTGAAGACATAGAAAACTCAACTACGAAGATGCTGTTAATATATCAAAATAAAATGTGCCAACAATTGTGACGTTTCTTGGCTGATATTGTAATTTTCGGGACTTGCCATTGTGCACCATCAGGCAAGATACCTTGGCATCCTACTCTGTGATTATTGTATTCTTATTTTCAGTTGTTATTTTCAGCATTTCTTATTTCTTGATATTTAAACTGTGCGTCCAAGTCACACTTGGGTGCAAGCGACTCTATATGTCATTTTTCACGCTTTTATTTATTTTTTTTACATTAACTTAGTCTAGTGACCTCTCATTGATGATGAGATATTGGTATATCTCATACGGCCTTGACACTTGCTTTACCACGTGTTGTGAGTCACATGTAGTATACGTACCCGCGTAGTCGGCTGGCCACCGATACATACGGAGCGTGCGACGGATAGGAGTAACTGCCAATAGAATTGTATGTTAAAAGACTTGGCGGTCACTAGAGGTTCATATCATTCATGGAGATAATGATACAAGGCATTGGGTGGGGAGAACAATACCTGACGTATGGGCTACTTTGCACTTCCCTGATTACCTGTGCGCTCCTCCGGAGACGCAGGCTCCAGGTGCCCTCTGACATTTTCTTAAGCGTTATGGACGTAGCCCCTTGCACATGATGTCCTATGACGATCTTCGGATGTTATGGACGTAGGCCCCTGGTACCCTTTACGGGAACTATGTCGATCCCATTTACAGCCAGGGCTCATGCGTCGAAGGATTGTATCTCAACTGTATATTCATGGTAGAATGGTCAGGAACCCGATTGCATGCATACCTTTTTCTCTTATTATATTATCATAGTTTATATGGCATGGTGTTTTCTTGTATCTTGCTGCGTCCCTCTGAGGACCTGATTACCTCTCCAGTGTTAGACGATTTTCTACAAGAGTACGGAGCGGCGTTGGAGCTATTCTATATCGATGACGAGGCAGTTCCTTTTGACTTCTAGTCTATTCCTTATTTGAGACAGTTGTAGACATCATTTTATATCTCTTTTCTTTCTATTTTGCGGAGGTTGGACTCCGATCTTGTGAGACTATTTTTTATAGTTGTTTAGAGTGAGCATGTTCACCCGGCTATCTTTTGATACTCTTATTTATTTATTTGGACTCTATCATCTTCTGTGTTGAGCTGTGATGAGATTAGATTATATATTTCTGGTTTGTGATTATTTTATTTACAGCTTATGTACATATATAAGGATTCCATATATTGGAGTATTCTTCTTACATGTGCAGCTGGCATGTTCACGTGCTTGGTCCTATGTATTTTGGGACTGGGGTGTTACAAGGAGCACGCAAAATTGATGTCAAAAAATCTCATCCGAAGAGAGGCGCAAAGGTAACGTACCCATAGGAGGATAAGCCGATTGGACTTGGTTCTCGTCCAACTCTTTCATCGCAGTTCCTATTGCAGACATATCCCCTACAGATATGTCGTAGGAGAAACTGATCTTCTGATCACTATCATGGTATGGGCCTTCGCCCTGATCAACCCGTCGCTCAAGTCTTACAGCTGAAGAAGACCCGCCCTTATACATCAGTCGAGAACGAGCAGGGGACTCTGTCGTCACATCCACCTCCTCAGACGAGGAGGCACCTGCCTCAGCTGTAACTTCGGGGTCTTGTGCAAAGGACAAACACAAAGGTGAGAAAGCTTCCAAAGGCTTGACCAGAACGGCTATGGAGTCTATGAAGGGATCTACCTCCCGAATAATAATGGCCCGTGACGCCGATCCTCATCTTCCAGTTTATCGGGAGGACCTCCTCAAGGGAGACCAGCCAATACCTATTTCCTTGGCTCTCCTCAGGGCGACAGTTTTCTTCTTACGCTTTAAAGTTGGCTCCTGGGCCAATTCAGTTGAAGCTTTCCTCTTCTGAAGAGGATTGAGAGGAGTAGAGTCATCATCTTTCGTGTCCTCCTTTGGAGACACAGTTGGCTCCCTAAAGATAGCTTTTGGTCGTGATACTACGGCCGGCTTCACAGTGGGAACATCACTCTCCTTCTTACGGTCCTTTGGTGCCTTTTTCGTAGGGAGGGGGCCAGACCAAGTCCCCAATATCAAGCTCTGTTCGCGATCATACCGGAAATGAAAAGTATTGATCTGAACATAAAATTTGGCGACAGCATAGCACAAATGGGTCTCAGGCTTATCCAAGGGTGGAGTGAAGACTGCCCCAGTGCACCCGGCACTGTAATACATCCAAGCATGTGCCCCGTTAATTAAGCTGCCTATCGACTCCAAGTGCGGGCTAGCATTCCCCAAGAGGAGCTGGTTGTAGCCAAACTGTCGTGCAAAATGGCTCGGCAGATATGTCTCCAGATAGACATGATTCCTATTCCAGAGCACCAGATGTGATGGTCTAATAGACTGAAGCCTGTGAAGCGCCCCAGCAGTCAAACTAGTGGCATGAACTCCCTCATCCACTAAGATATTTCCCGTATTATCGCTGTCAGACGGAGGGGATACTCTGAATAACTCATAGTTTTACAAGAAGCCCAAAGCCTTTCTGCAGGCAGGTACACCAATGACGGCCCAATCTGCATCACGAAATCTATGAAGAAAGGCGTCTCCCACCAAAGAGTCCACCATCGGCCCAGCATTCATTAGGGTAGGACAATGCAGTAACAGCCAGCCCATCAGGAAATGATATAGAAGTTCGGTCCGGACGAAGTTGGCCCTGCCATCAGGAGTCACCGCATTCCTGACAAAGTCCCGCAGACCTCGTCCAGTGGCACAGACCATCGCGGAAAGCAATACAAGACGGTATCCGAACACCAACTTTACAGCCGAAAGTATCATATCCCGGCTTATTCTCTCAATGGACCCTGAACCTTTGGGAACTATGTAGTCACGAAGCCAGATCATTAAGAAAGCTGCTAGCACAGCTTTCTCTAACAACAGATATTCAGCTTGACGGAAGTAATGACCGATCGGGAACTCAGGATCATCACTGTCCTCAGTATCCGCCGTCTCATAATCCGTCATATGGGCTTCTATATCGGACTTGGTCATAGGTTTTAAGATCGAAAAGGAGGTCGGATCTTCCCCTTCTCCTTAGACGAAGATGGAGCCCATCCATGCTCTTGTATAGGGATTGGCCCCCTCGGTCCTCCATTTCTTATTTATCCTATGACAGATAAGGAGGTAGCAGAGCAATTCCTTGTACACATCAATCATCTTGAAGTTTTCATTCTCCAGATCCTGGAGCTCTTCATCGCAAGGCACGTACTCTTTATATGGCTTCATGCCCCAGGGAAGCGTCGACACTTCTTGCATCTCATGAAGAGCCAATCCCATCTCCCCACCCGGAGTAAAAAAGGTACAGGTGTGAAGGTTATATAACTCTGCCAAAGAGACAAACATTGGCCAGTTGACCCTTACACCATACTGAGTAGCCCTAATAGCATAGTAAAGGCCAGCAGTCTTCAGGGTGGCTTCATACGTGGAAAGCATCCAGCCATTGAGATTGCTCCAGAATGAAGATGGATACCTCCAGCCTTCCATCCGCATCTTCTCTGCGGGATACGACACATCCCCCATCATCATCAAATGGCAAAGCGTGTCAGCGGCATAAGGATGGAGGTTAGTCGGAATATCGTTCACTACAGCACCAGGTTACAATCCTCTCGTAGAATAAGATACAGAGCCCCGGACACACTTGAAAGTGTCCTTCTTCCGATCGCCTGATTCGAACTGTATTCTTCCAGAGATAACCTCGGGGAGCTCAGGAGTCAGCTCCTACTTCATCTGTCACCGCACGGCCAAGACAGTAAAAGCGAACAAAGGATATTGAAGCTCCGTCGATGGTAGCCATATCCTCTGATTGTTCGGACAGATCACCATTGGGTTTCTCAAGCGTATGGTCTCGCCATCTTCAAACCCTACACTATCACCAAACAGGAAATACGGCTTCTTGAAATGACGTGCCCCTCCATACGCGAACTTCTCATCGTTAATCATCTGCCTCAAGAAGGTCTTATTCTGTTCAAGTATGGCGAGTGTCCGTTCCGTAGGCTGGTTTTGACTAATCATAGCTTGAACCTTGCTGATCATATTCGTTATAAGACTAGTGCTGAGGACTTGATAGGCAGAGCCGAAAGGGATTTCCTCAAGCTCCAGGACAAACATGTTTACTGCAAGGACAGAAGAGAAAGTTAGACTCAGAAATCTGCAGGAAAAAAACTAAGTGCTGAAGGGCTCTTATGCACCCAAAGGGCTATGCACCCAAAGGGCTATGCTCCCAAAGGACTATGCGCCCAAGACAAACATGTGGGCGCATAACATACAACAGTACGTGGGCGCATAACATGCAAATAGCATGTGGGCGCATGACATAGCAACATGTGGGCACATAACACACCACAGTATTGGCGCATGACTTATGCGGGTGCATAATGATGCTCACAGAAGTATGACGCCTTAGGCGCACGCGCCCAGGCAGAAGAAAAGTCTGAACGTCACAATTTAACTCTCGAGACTTTGTTTTTTGAGGCACGACCTCACCCAGAATCAGGTTCTAGACTGGTGAGGATGTTGCCGCAGGAGGAGAGCCACTCGGTGCAGCCCCCTGGCCTTTCGCAAATCTCTTAGCGACCTTGGGAGACATGATTTGTTAAAGAAAGGAGAAGAAGAGTCTTTCAAAAGTTTTAAGAAAGGAGAATAATGAACTTTCTCTTCCGTCAGAGCTTATTTATAGGCATGGGCCACTTCCTATGCGCCCACTACTTCCTATGCGCCTATGCGCCCGTCGCGTACTATACGCCCACCATGGCCTATGCGCCCACGTAAAGATCTAGCCTCTTGCGCACTATGCGACTGTTACTTGCTGGCGTGGACGACGTATGAAGGATGGACCTCTTCAAATTCCACCCCGATGAATCTGTCAGTTCAGATTTTTGAGGAAGATCTCAACAATCGTCTCTCTGACAGGCTGGCCAAATGCTATGCGCCCAAAGAGCGAGGCATGCTATGCGCCCACTACATCACAAGAAGACGGTTCATGCTTCTTTCAAAGTATTTTGAACTCGTTCAAGTATCAAAAACTTTGAAGGGGGTCTTGTAGAAGCATGAAAATTTCAGCAATAAAGCCTTATGCGCCCAAGCCAATGAGGACATATGCGCCCAAGTGAAGCTCATATGTGCCCAAGTCACCCTCTGAAGCTCCTATGCGCCCAAGACAAGAGGGCGCATAGCCTGGAACAGGCTTTGCGCCCAAGCCTGACTCGGTCAAAGCCATGATCAAAACGTGTACCGAAGCGCACGGCCACGTCAGTCTCCACGAGCAGTCGTGTACCGAAGCATGCGGCCACGTCAACACCATGACCAACCTACGATCTTGCAGCCTGCATGCGTCTACACCCTATGCGCCCAAGGCAGGACTATGTGCCCACATGAAAACCAGTATTTTTCCTCATATGGGCGCATAACATCATTCCAGCTCAAGAACGACTATAAAAAGGGGTCTCATCCCTCTTCAAAAGACATAACGGAGAGCATTTTCAAGAGCCAAATTGCTGCACTTCTTGCCAGTGAGCCAAGAGTTAGCAATTTTCTTATGTTTTCTCCCACTTTTGTAATCGGAGTGTCAACGGAGTAAAGGAGCAACTGCCGCTCGATCTCCATCGTCCCATTCCCCAGAATTCTTTTTTGTACTCGTGGATCCTCAACGCAGGATCTCTCAGGCATACTCGATTTGTGGTGCCTTGCGCCAATAAAGAAAAGACAGCGTTTCTTTTTCTTTTTGTGTGTGTCCATAGGGGGTTCCTCGGCGGGTGGAGTGGATTTGGGCAGACCGGGAAGTGGGTAGGATTTAGTCTAACGGGTATGGGTAGCAGGTTTAAACTGATAACTAATGGGCTCGGGTTAAAAGGCTTTAGATACAATCAATAGAACATTACAATTTAATTATTTTTCTAAAAAATATTTTTCCAATATTCCAACTAATATATAATAATAATAATAATAAGAATAATGATAATAATAATAGTAGTAGTAGTAGTAATACACATTATACTATACAAAACCTATTTATTAATAATCTAAAAATTATGGGTTTTACAACTTTACCTCCTTAGAAAATTTTGTCCTCGAAATTTCTACGAGTTAATAAAAAAAGAGGGGTTAAGACCATACCTAGAACAGATGACGATACTTCTCCATCATCTCAGCCTCTCGCTCCCAGGTAGCCTCGTTTGGAGAGTGGCGACGCCAAGCTACCTTGACTAACAGAATTATCGTGTTCCTCAGTCTCTTCTCCATGCGATCTACTATCTCCACTGGCTGCTCTGGCACGGTAAGACTTGGCCAATTTCCAGCTCTGAGTGATCCATAATATGGCTCGGATCCGATACATAGCGTCTCAGCTGCGATACGTAGAAGAGTTTGTGCATGCCCTCAAGACTAGATGGAAGAGCCACTTTGTATGCTACTTCTCCAACTCTACTTAGTACTTCAAATGGACCAATATACCTGTCCCAGCTATGCCGGACCTGATAGTGCCTCTTGTAGGGGATATCTTGACAAAGACTTTATCTCTTGCCTCAAACTCCAGTGTTCGGTGCTTACTGTCTTGTCACGACCCGCACCCTATTTAGGGGCACGAGCACGTGGGTACGTCCATCCTACGCCACAGTGTCGATGGTAGAACGTTGTATAGGTCGTCTATAAAATCTAACATCAACATTATATATAAACCAGTCATCTCCGCACGGAAGAATATATATAACTCAATCACATGACATCTAGGAAAGATAAGCACGTTGTGATAAAGATATGATGGAAATAGAAAAGCTAGAAATAGATGCAAGTCACAGGGTCACAACCAAAAGTTCAGAGTTTAAAACATTATACAATCCCAAAATTATATATACTACAGCCCAAAAATAATAAGCTGGAACGCAGTCCAGTCAAACCTAGCTAGTCTAGGTCAGAGCAGGCGGTACATCCTCAATGGG